>CAWUHX010000122.1:513801-523801 GCA_963922205.1 Romanomermis culicivorax | reverse complement strand
CTGTCCTATTGCTTCCATTTTTTTGTTTCTCCTTTTTTGTTTTTGTGTCCTAATTTTATCATTCTATTTCTCTTTCGATGCTCTGTGTTCTGTTTTACAGCTGATTTCCTAGATTTCCCAATGTCTATTTTTGTAATTATACCAAAAATTAATTTTTTATTATGCAAATAAGGCAGAAAAAGAAAAAAATCTATTATTGATCAACTGGTATCATGCATGTAAAAATATTAAAACACGTGAATATAAAACAATGAAAGATACAGGAATAGAAAAAATTTACCAGAGAACAGAAACTGAAAAAATTAAAGAAAAAAGCAAAGCTAACAATAGGAACGGAAAAACAAAAACAAAAATTTGAGTAATATAACATAAACAAAATTATACAAAGAAAAAAAATTAAGAGATTAACTCAAGCAGAAAATACCAAGAGAAAATCTAATGGAATAAAAATAAAAAGACAAGCATAAAAACATGCGCATAAAGGGGCAAGAGGAAAAATTGAAAGGGTAGAAAATGTAAAAATACGAAAAAAGAAACAGAAAACAGAAGAAAAAAGAAATAAAATTATATTTGAGGAAGTAAAAACTTCGCTTTAACCTGCAGATTTCTTTTTCAGATCTTTATGCTTCCGGCTGGCGGTTAATTCTAAGCAGTGACCTTTCTCGTTTCGACGACCTTTGCACCATGTTTTTTCGAAAAACGCCTCACACTTCAACTCCCACTGCAACGCCGCCATCCATCGTCTGTTTGAGTTTGAGCAGCCGCGACAGGCTCCAATTGATCAACGGCTCCAGGCACCTGTGGCGCCCTTTGCTCGACGCAGTCAATGCGGCGGGCAGCGGCACCAACGTTACGACCAAAGACCTGAACCAGCAAAATTTAGAAATCAAATTGAACGGTTGGCCTTGGGAGAACGCTTCGTTGTCCGACGGCGTCGAAGCCCGTAAAATTTTGTTGGCCGTTTTTAGAACGTTCGATAGGATGGGTTATCATTTCTACGGTACGGCCAATTTGAAGGGCAAAGCGGATTCGTTGTTTTTCATTTACGATGAAAGGTAATGGGGAAACTATCGAGTACTGGTACGCCAAAAAAGAAAATTTTTTTGACGCAGCGAAGTTCTTAGGTATCCTTGGAGCCAGAATAGAAAACCAAAATAAGCTTTTATCAAGATCAAGACCACCTGTGTTTGGTCGTCAATGAATAGATCTTTTCGACCCCTACTGAAATACGTTGTTCAAATTTTTCTGTCTCAATTTTTAATCGAGTCATTAGCATTCAGAGTTTGAAAATATAGTCCATTCAAGTTAGAATGATAGACGCAGCGATATCCAAAAGAAAGGTTCATTTGATAGGCAATTTTTACCTGGAAAACTTTATATTGTTGAAAAAACATTAAATTTCTTCATGAGGATGTGAAAAACCAAAATTATTGAAAAAACATCTGCTTATCCACTGTCGATTTGGATTGAGCTGCGTTGATACTTGAGTTCTATTCGAGAAATTCGAACACTTGATCAGGTTACTGAAGGAATTTTTCAACTTTTTGTTCGCCACTTACTGACGAACAAATTTTTTCATTGATTACAGTAATAAACTTGCCTGTTTTTTCCATATTGAACTTACTTTCACTGGATCACTGCGCCGATCATTTGAAAATTAATGAAGTATAGGTCATTTACTTTGAACCTTTTTCTTGTATCAGCAAAGAATTTGGGTGACTGTTATCATCTTTCTGCGAGAGAATTTATTCAAAACATTATTATCACAAAATGTACTAGTGAAATACCTCCATTACTGTAAGCTATTATTGAATCAGTCCACGTACACTTGCGGGATATCTTTTTAGCTCCGAAGTTTCCTGAAACTGTTGCTGCCCTAGGATAAATATAGTATGACAAATTTTGATTCATGAAAGATAACAATCAAGCATAAATCTCGAACTTATCAAGCCACAATGTTATATTTTACCCTCAATGACTCTGTGAATCGATTACTTTATTCAGATTCAACATTAATTTTTAATACGGTATTCAGTAGACATATATTCCTCAAACCTATAAATTCTGCTGTATTCTGGATCTACATGACTGGCACAAAAGTTTTCAGTGTACCTATTGTATTGACAACTGCACAGTTGATTGTATAACTGATTTGTTTGAAAAGTGCACAATTGAAAAGGAATTCGGCTTCTTCAATTTCTTTAAGAATTGCTTCGAACATAACATTATGTTTCTGACACAATTTGATTTCGCACTTCTTCTCTTCGGAAAAGCTATTTTATTCTGCAAAAATTAAAAGATTTATGAATCTCACTACAATATCGATCACACTACGCTTTTTTCTCCATATTTTAATTTTTGATCGTCAGGCAGCCTATCGTATCATATCAATATTGCATGATTAGCTTGAACCGAAACGATCGACTACGATTGATCGACTGCCCGATAACCGTAATAAACGCTGTTCGTGATTCTATCAATGCCCGTTTTAAACTGCAAGATGAAACAAACCTCCAAATTGCCCACGAATTTAAGGTACACGTTTTTTCGCATAGATTGAGAAGTTTCTATTCAATAGTAGTGCTATACTTTAAAGTGCAAAACACAAATACAACAAAATGCAAATTCATGACAACACCCGATTTTGAGACGGCACTTCAAATTCAGTTTACTTGACTATGGAAATCGATTGTGCGTAAAAATTCATAGGATATGTCCAGATCTGGATTTGTGCCAGTTTCACACATCTGATTCTCAATTCGTCTTATGCTGACTCACGGCAAACTTTTCATCTATCTTTGTTATCCAGGTCATAATTCAACAGAATTTTAAATACAACAGGCAGAGCCAGTCTTCTTGAATAATACAAGGTATAGAATATGACAAATTTTCAATTGTAAAATCTTACCATACACGACAGTTATTACTTGGAAAATTTAACGTTTAAATTACACGGCGTTTCTGTTAAATCGGAATTAAATCCACAGTTTGGAGATTAGCTGAAAGAAATATTACGGTGGTTCAATCGTCATACACTTGCTGATGTCAGTTCTACGTAACTGAAAAAAATCAACTGGTGCATTTTTCAAGCTAAAAGGCTATCCATGGATGGCTAACGGCTCCGAAACCGTAGCCGCCCGGTTCCTCGTGTCCACGATCCTGGAAAAAGTGTCTTCCATTGGATGGCCTGTGCTGACGTCGTTGGACATTTCGAGGAGAGCCAACGATAAGGGCGTCTTCGTTCTTAGATCGGCCAGTGGTCTTTCGCTCCCATCATCTGTCCCTTCTCCGTCGTACTTTTGCGTGAGTTTGAACGAAACGGACAAAATTCGATTGATCAATGCACCAAGTCATATAGGAGGCATGTTGAAAAATGTGGTAGGTACATATTGGAGCGCAGGGATACGCAGGGAGCAAGAATATTTTGGGAGTTACGAGATGAAATTGAATGGCGCCCCATGGAACGGCATGGAAACGCAGGATAGTTTGGCCGCTAAGTAAGCGTGTAAATGCACTATGGAATTGTAATAAACACGGGCATAATCAAACGACTTTCTTTTTCTTTATTTTTGCAACACACTAATTTTTATGAACAAAATATCTAAGCTAACATTTGATTAATGACAGCACTACTTAAAAACTTTCGAAAATATTATAATGGAATTCGCTTTTCATTACAGAATGTGAAACTTTTAAAGTCTTGAAAAAATGGAAACCTGGCTCAGACCAGACGTTCGTTTTCTTGTACTTGGGGGGATGGACTCCGGCCAGACTAGTTGCTGACTCTGATGGACAGATTTGGCTGACCAGCTGCAGATTCAATCCCTTCAGATTTTCGAATTCATCAGGGGCCGGTTTCTCGAAGCTCTCGAACTCAATTTGTCAGCAAAAGTGGCAGTTCGTTGACGAAATTTCCGAACTTCGTTGACGAAATTTTTTTCGGGTTTCTCGAAGAAAATTTCGTTGACGAGATTTCGCTGACGCAGGTTCAGTTTGTTGACGAAATTTTCCATTTTTTTCACGAAATGTGGCTTTGAGTTTCTTAAAGCTCCCTAAATGTTTTCCTGCCAAAATTTCTAGCTCGTTGACGAAAAAAAACTAGATAGGTTCGAACCTCTCTAATTGTTCATAACAGCCATTTTTTAATGTACAAAGAGTAGGAAGAAAATCAATAGTCCCATTAATTATTCAAATGTGTCGATTGATCAATTTGTAATTTTTTTGTGTTCTATGTTGCAATGTTTTAGAGGATTGTGTCGCAACTTGGCACCCATCCCACTTGAGCGCCCATCTCACTTTGGCTTCAGCCTTACTTTGGCGCCTTGTTTCACTTTAGTGCCCGTCATGCAAATTTTAGGAGCAGTTTTCATTTTGCTTTACGCTATCAAATATTTACTATACTTACCTGTACGAAAATTATGTACTTTGCTGTAATTTTTTAGTAAACTGCTATATCTTGTGCTAATTATCTATATACTAATTTAAATCATAAAATCAACGGTATGTGTTGTGACAACACTGTGAAAATCCTACATTAGAGAAATGACGTGAAGACTAAAAAACCGTTTTGTTAATCCTTTTCCCTTATTTTTTTTTGTTTCCTGCATAACATTTTTTGTTTCCCTCTCATTCTTTCCTTTGTTCAAGTTTCTTCCTTTGTATTCTCATCATTTTGAATAATACAATTCTATGTCCCACTACTTCTCCATTTTATTTTCATATTGTGTTATTTATGTTTGTTTCTCCACTTTTGCTTCCACACATTTTTTTCGTTTCATTCTATCCACCGTTCCTATTATTTATTATTTTATATTCGTTTGTTTTTCTTCTTTTGTATTTCAGTTTCTGCTTTGTTTTTTTTGTTTCTGTTCTTTCCTTCTTTGCCTTCGTTTCCTCTTTTCAAAGCATGTTTGGGGCCTGGTCGTTCGCATTACTGTAATATTTCTCTTATAGCCTGCTAATTTCCTAGCCATCTTCAATTTGTTTAAAAAAGAACAAAAATAATTCAAAATACAGTAATTACTTTGATTCACCAGCAAAATCAAAAGCCTTTATCTTACTGCAAATCACAAGTATTAATTCGTCAACAAACCCAAGTTCGTTGACGAAATCCTTCACGAGATTTCGTCAATGAAAAATGGTTCGGAAACTTTGGGAAACCCAAAAAATGAGGTTCCCGAAATTTCGTCAACGAATCGGAAAATTTCGCTGACGAAATTTTCATCAGCTTAGAGAAACCGGCCTCAGACCTCAGAAAGCTTTCAGTTTCCTCAAAATATAGCGGCATTTCCAAGCATTAATCAAAACTACGTACGATATTCAAATCTTGGAAATTCTTCACAAGGCTATCTACATGAAAGATAAGGAACTTCTACTACACATATGCGTATGAGACCAGTGTTATGCATGTGCATGACTTGCAGTGGCATTGCAGAAAAATTTAACCCACCTCTACGGAGTCTGCTCCCACACCAGATTTTGTCTTCTGTGTGTGCAGATTTCACACATTAATTAATGCAGCCTCAGACTTTAAAGTAAGTAATAAAAGCACAGTGCTTGCATTAAAAAATCAATGCTCGGATTCAGGTTGTTCATATGCCAATAGTCAATTTGTCAGTGAGAAATTCTTATTCTGATCGGTAATTTCTGAATATTAATAGTTAGAACACCGAGTTTTGGGGATTTCGCTAGTACTGAAGATATGTCTGATATGCATAAATAATTTAAAATTGATTTACTGTCAATTAATTTTTATCACCAATTAATTAATTTTTATTATCAATTAATTAATTTTTATTATCAATTAATTAATTTTTATTATCAATTAATTAATTTTTATTATCAATTAATTAATTTTTATTATCAATTAATTAATTAATAATACTAATTATATTATTAATTATATTATAATATTGAAAAAAACTAATTATTTAATAATTTATGAAAATAAAGATTAGAAAATTAATTATTCAATAATTTATTAAAATAAAAATTTAAAAAAAATTAAAAAAATTAAAAAAAAAATTTAAAAATTAATAAAAAATCATGTAAAGTTCTAACCGCAATCTTGTATGACGGTTTCAAATGTTCCAATGGGAAGCCCTGTTGTCGTAAATTTTGGTGATACTGTTCTTGTACGCTTTATTGCTGAACTACGCTACAGTTCAGTAGTTATATAGGTTGAAGTTTTTCTGGAGGAACGACCCTCAGAAAATCCAGAATCTTACGCGATTTCTTAATTTACAGTAAGGGACTATAGTTTGTTTTTCTAGAAATGCTTCTAAATAATGAAAATGTAGAACAAGTAGTATTTCAGATTATGTTGTAGTGGTGCGTTCGGCCATTCATTGCGCGGCATGCCCCACACTCACCATCACCACTACAACCACAATATTCGGACCATTCACGTGGCTCGGTTAGCGCAGTTGTTTTCACGTCTGTTTTTGTATGCAGTAGGTCGGGGGTTCGAGCTCCTCACCGAGCGTCATTTTTCTGACGCGCCGGCCACCTGGATTCCGGCATACGAGAATTATCACGATTGTCTGATAAACAATATATCATATAGGGCTGGAAAATTGTCAGCGTCACCCTTATCAATTTTTTGAGTGAAAAATTTTATGGCAAGTAAACATATCTAAACGATTTTGACGACAGTACTGATTTGTGCCACTTATCTATTTGGAAGCATTTTATGAAAATCGGACAATAGTCCTTGTCAATGCGAAATTTGATGCAATCATTTTTTTCGTAAGTGAGCTGATGAAACATAATGAGTCCTTTTCATAAAAAGCTTTTGAGTTGAAAATTAGCAATAAGTCATTTAAGTCTGTTTTTTTATAAAATGCTTATAAAAATCGGAAAATGATAAAATTATCATTGTTGTCGAGATCGTTTATTCAAGGCATTTATGACAGATTTTTTTCTCTAAAAAAAGGTCGAGTATGCTTACAAATCCTTTAGTGTGACATATAGTTAGAAAATATTGTAAATATATAATATTGCCTTCTTATTTGCTTTTTTACTACAAGCATTGCAGGAAAAACAGACTATGAGTCTTTTACATAAAGGTTTTACTGTGGGATTTTTAACTCAAATTTATATAGATTAGTTCAGTATGCACATGAATTTCCAGTCCTATGTGACATACATTTGAGCAAAAAATGTCAAAAGACTGCTTCCGATTTCAAGAAAAATGACTGATTATCTTACTTTATTTCAAATGTCTTATTTCATTATTTCAGATTTTCACTCAAATTTCGTGATGAATCATGATCACGATAAACATGTATGAAATATATCTTCCATTTTATTCCAAAGGTGCCTCATGTGCATTATTTTATCGACCTTGGAAGAAAGCGGGTTTTCTGTAACTTGTTCGGCCGATGTTTCGGCTAAATATGAATCAAGACAAAAACATGCCCGATTACCCTGTAGACGTTCATAGCTGGTTCGTAGCTCGGAGCCAGGCTGATTTTCGGCAGCCCCGCCTTGCCCTTTCGAATCCACAGGACGACAATGAACGGGATACTTCGGCCAGTGGGGGACGGCCGACTTTCGAATACCCGAACGAGCCGCCGCCTTCTTACAAGGAACTTTACGGCAAATAGAGCTTGTTTTTTCTTGTTTGTAACCGTTCGTAACATTTGTACCTATGCTGGCTAATCTTTATGTGGGGAAAATACGTCTTTAACCCTTAAAAAGCTGTGCTTTTTTGCCCGTTTTGGCCGCGCACTCTAAAATATTTCGAGTGGGGTTTCTGCAGTAATTCCACTCTAAAGGTATTTTACATGGCGTATTCCAAAGAGTGTTTCTCAAGAGGACTTGAAATATATAGGTTATTTTATGAAATCTACAATGAAGACATGACTGTTCGAAAATTTTTAATATGCAAATTAGGTAAAACTAACGCTCGTCTTGCTAACATCGAATCCGAACTCGTCACTCTGACTGTATGGTTACCCGATCAAGCGTTCATGCAGACAAATTTTGTCAAATCTCTTGCTATATTATGTCGCTTCTCTGCTGACGTTAGGCTTCCATTCCTTTTATACAATAATTTTTACATTCCGATTACTTTGCTGACGCCATAGTAGAAGTTATTATAAACATCCTGAAGCACTTTTGTTACAATGTCGATCTTTTGCGAGAAACGTGTTCTTTCGCATCACTGTTTCGTATCACTTGTATTGCAATTCTGATTCGCTGCGAACAATTCACTTCAATATTTTAACCTTTAAGCGTCATTTATACTTTTCGCCTGGGTCAGCCTGTAAGAATCTAGAGGTTCAGAAATTCAGAAGTATGTATATAAATCGCGTTGAATTGACAAATGGACGGAATGGTGTCCTTAGGTTAAACGTCAATGGTGCCTTCACGATCACCGCTTCTGGCTGTCATCTCAATGTAGCAAATACAACTATAATTTTAGAATGAAAATAGAGGACTTTATATCAAAAGTATTCGTCGACTGCTGGAAACGTGCATGCTAAAACATTTTTGAAATTATGAATTTCTGAACCCGATTTTGGCGCGAGTGAAATCTTTCCTGTGGTAGAGTTCCGTTCGGTTCGGTTGGGGGTTACCGTTGGCCGTTTCCTAGAAAATTGCAGTTATCCTTTCCGATCGAGAGTGGATTTTGGGGGCTGAACGTTTCAAGCTGTTGGCGATCTGTTCCGTCCAAAAAAGCGGGTATGAATGACTCTCAAACGTTGGTGCGACTGGATTAACTTCTGGGGCCGGTTGCAATATTCAGGCTTAAGTCCGAGCTCGCGATTATCTCCAGCAAAATAATCGCGAGTTCGCGATCAGCAGTTGCAACAACCTCGGGATGATCCTGACGTCGCGATTATCTCGAGCTCGAGATAATGGCGAGCTCGGACTTAAACTCGAGCTCGAGCAGTGCGGTTGCAATAAATTTTCTAGTCTAATTCTGATCGCGAGGTCGGTTTCAGTGGTATGCTAAAGTTAATTGTCATCGGTAGGAGGTTTAAGTCCGAGAAATTTGTTGTTTTCTATACTCGTCATAATTGTTAGGCTGCTGTGGGGTCAAGAAGATGCAACAGTTCTGACCACAGGCTAACAACAACAACAACCACAAAACTCTCCCAGACGTTTCACCAGATACTCGCCAGAACTTTCACTAAACCTCAGGCAGAACACCTTGGCACGTACCTCAGGAGATCCTACCCAAGTCTCCAATCCTAAACTTATGAGAGCCTCCCCTGCGCTCACAAAACAAAACAACTTACGGGCCCAATTTGTATTGGGTGACGACTGGCGATGCCACAAAATAATAATAAACAAAAATTATTATAAATGGAGCGATGGCGGCGACGCTCCCCAAACATAATCTTTTTAACAATGATAAAAAGACATAAAAAACGCGAAACAGTGACAGCATAATTCTATGCAAATTTATCATCCTTTTCTCGCCACTTTTCGCCGCGTCCAACTGCCTGCGCACCGACGCCGGAAGCTGAACACGTGCACCTGGAGCCACCCCAACATCCCTCGGCCCTCAAAACCGACCAACAGGAGGTGAAAACCTTTCTGCAGCCTGAGTCTCATACTGAGGCCCCGACTGCATAACAGTTTTCCCCTCGGAAAACAAATTTTTGGGGCTACCCCCTCCAAAATGTGATCCAGCCCCTACCAGGTCCTTCAGGTGGCGGCGACCTTGACCAATCCATTCGGCAGGGCACTCCTTTTCAGGCTACTGGAAACAATCACGAACGTAGTTCGGCTTGGACTTTGACGTCGATCTGTGCCTAGATCAGGGGTATCACCGTTCCTCTTCTCCCGTGTACTGGTTTTTACAACTTCGGTGATGAGGTACCCCAGGTGCGCTTCCTCTATGGTCGGCCGCTCGCCACGTCGCTCCATCCAATACAAATCTACTCAGTAAAAAAGATTTTCTGTAAAATACTTCAAATTTACGAAATAAATTTATAAATGCAATTAAAAATTTTCACATCAGTACTCTGCGTTGATACCACTGCTT